>OX381704.1:107836280-107862979 GCA_947462335.1 Harmothoe impar | reverse complement strand
TCAATGCTCCCCCATCATGATATCAACTATAGTCAAATATATAATGCACCAGATTGCAAGTTTTCAAGTCTAGGCTTTCAAAATTTTCTCAAAACATTTCCCTTCAAAAACAAGGTACCAGCCCAATCATAGAGGACATATTACAACACAAGTTCTAATATATTTGGTTCCAAAGAGCAGCAGATAGCACAGTTTCAATTCTAGAATTTCAAAATTTTCTAAAACCTTTCCCTCCAAAAAGAAAAGTTCCAGCCCCAGAGAATAGGGCCGGGGGGCATTGCAGATAGAGAGCTCACACAAAGACTTGAGCTTTAATATATTTTGTTCCAAAACTCAGCAGATAGCACCATTTCAATTGTAGAATTTCAAAATTTTCTAAAACCTTTCTCTCCAAAAAGGAAAGATTCCAACCACAGAGCATAGGGCTTGGGGGCATTGCAGACAGAAAGCTTACACAAAGACCTGATCTTTAATATATTTTGTTCCAAAAAGCAGCAGATTTCAATGCTAGAATTTCAAAACTTTCTAAAATTCTTTTCCTCAATAAAAAAGTTCCAGTCCTAACCATAAAGACTGCAGCTTTAAAATACTTTGTTCCAAAAAGCAGCAGATAACACTGTTTCGATTCTAGAATTTCAAAATTTTCTAAAACCTTTCCCTTCAAAACAAGGTTCCAGTCCCAATCATGAAGACCTGAGCTTTTATATATTTTGTTCCAAAAAGCAGCAGATTGCACAATTTCAAGTTTTGAATTTCAATTTTTTTTTAGAACCTTCCTCCAAAAAACAGTTATAAGAGGCTGGAAAATAGAGATCTGATCCTTTTCATATATTTTGTTCTAAAATGCATCAGAATGCACCATTTCCAGGCTAGACATTCTAAATTTTCTTGGGGCCATCCCCAAAACCCCCCCAAACAAAATGCAGCGTTTCGGCTTTAAAATTTCCAAAAGTGCCCCCACCACACGCACAGGTGAATTACAGTGCGGCACAAGAAAAATGTACCTGTGCTGTGCTTGAAACAACTGAACTTCTCAGCTGTTTTTGAGCCTATACCTTTTTTCCTACCATCTGACAATTTTCAAATCACATCCCTGGAAAGCTACAGATTTAACTGCAGTTAAAGAGTGGGTTAAATCACCCCCCCCCCCCCCCCCCCCCCCCCCCCCCCACAAAAAAAAAAAAAAAAATCTTTTCTAAATTTTTGAGAAAATTTGACATTTTTGGCGTTTTAACTACTAGATTATTTTATTTCTTTAGGCCTCATGAAGAGTAACTGTAATAGAAGTGTACCTGTTTTGGTTGTCCTGATGCTCTTTGCTAACACCATGTTATGTCCTTGATGATACAGTTGGCGTTTAAGTACCTGTCGTGGGCGCTGTTCCCCCTACTGGGCTGCTACGCTGTCTACTCACTGTTTTACGTGGAGCACAAGGGCTGGTACTCGTGGGGTCCTCAGCATGATGTACGGCTTCCTCCTCACCTTCGGTAAGTCAATAAAGGTTCAGCAGTCACATAAAATCATGAAAATGAAGTGACCAAGTTGACACACAAAAAAAATAAAAATAATAATGAGGCTGGCACTCTATACCTATATAAATGGTTTATTTGTAGTTTTTTTTAATTCTTTAATTTTCATTCAAATCTTTATTTTACTTCTTTCTTTTTATTTGGAGGGGGGAGTGGGGTAATATAATCAATAAAGCGGATGGGGACGTGACGCATATATGTCGCAGTCATTTCTTAGATTTTTGTGAGAGGTCACTTTCAACCTTGATCCTTGCACAACATGTTCAAATATAGATTTCAGGGTTCCCACCCGTCAGTTAAAAGGCAGTTTTGTTTTATTTACCTTAAAAGTCTTTTAAAAGACAAGTTTAAAAATATTTTGAGCAAAAAGTGCTACAAGGGTTAGAATCCACCATTTGACTTCTAGATTTTCAAAAAGATTTGGCTCCGTGAAATGTACGTTTTACACAGGAAGTTATAGCACTAGACATGTAAGTTGAAAAAAAAATTATCAGTTAAATGGCAGATAAATCAAAATATGGAAACCAATATTTAGCTAACAATGTCTCGATGCTCCCTTGTGCAGGTTTCATCATGATGACCCCTCAGCTGTTCATCAACTACAAACTCAAGTCGGTGGCCCACTTACCGTGGCGCATGCTCACCTACAAGGCACTTAACACCTTCATCGATGATCTCTTCGCCTTCGTCATCAAAATGCCAACCCTCTACCGCCTTGGCTGCTTCAGAGATGGTAAGTCCAAGTCGTATATAACCAAGGCTCCGCCGCCGGGATAGTGTCAGGGTTTTGACGACGCCGGAAAATGAATGTGATCCCACATCTGTGGTGATCCTCTGGGATTCCCCGCCGGGGGTCAAACATTTTAGTGACCTATATACGGCCGGCCTCATTACGGCGCGGTGTCCCAGAGGGTGTGCCGTACGAATTGGTGGACCATTATAGAAATTAGATAAACATGTTTCATATGCTTAGTCCATGTGATAGCTGAATTGCATAACTCATAAAGGACATGACAAAGTAGAAAATTAATTGATCAGCATGAAGGAAGACGAGAAAACTATTTTTAAGCACACAGTTCTAGTGGGAAAATATTTGACCGAGACACCTACGCCGAGTGCCATGTGCCAGGCAAGTCGGAGGGAAAGGAAATTAGGAGGTAACCAAGGCTTCTCTAGCCCATCTTAGAAGGGTCTTTATATCCTCTTTTCTGTCCATCTTTTGCTGGCATTGGTTTAGTACTGGTAGGACTGTAATAAATAGCACATCCATATGTAAGATGTGAGGGCCCGGGTTCGACCCGCGGTCAGGATTGGACTTTTCCAACGCCAACCCGATACATTATTACCATAAAAACTTGCGAATAAGCTGCGGCTATATAATACGCGAGTCAGATTGGCAGTCCGTCTTATATGATCGGCCCATGGTCTGGGTGCGGCTTATACACACGTTTTTGCTATTATAATACAGAACAAAAGTCACCATTCGCTGATGCGGCTTATAGAATCGGCCCAAACTCTATGTGCAGCTATACGCGATATATGAGGTTTTACTGTACCTCTTTAAATAGCTACCGTAAAACCTTGGTTATAAGCCGACCACGGTTATAAGCCGAATGTGAGTTTGGGAGTAAAAATTCGGCTTATATCAAAAGTGTTTGAAATTTGTTTTCACTATGTTCCTACATTATTAAAACCTAGCCTATAAGGCAAAGCCGAATGGGAGTTTGGGGCTTAAAATTCGGCTAATTGCAAATAAAACGCCAAATAAAATTCGGCTTATAGCCGGAGTTTTACGGTACCGTAAATTCCCGCGTATAACCCACACTTCGTGTATAACCCGCACCCCGACTTTGGGAGGCTCCTATAACCCGCACCTGGGGTCTGAAGATTGCGATTTTAGTACTGTTCTATAGTTTTAAAAACCCTCGTATTACCCGCCCCTAGACTTTGATAATATTGTATAACCTGCACTAGAGGTTTGGTTCGCTTATAACCCGCGGTTATACGCGGGAATTTACGGTAGTATTGGAATTTGTCACAAAGGCTGTGTTGTATGTTTCAGACGTGGTGTTCTTGGTATACGTGTACCAGAGGTACAAGTACCGGGTGGACCCTAAACGTGTCAACGAGTTCGGCACCAGTCAGGACATGTTTGACGAGAACGGTGTCCCCCTACCGCCACCCGAGGGCGAGGCCGGCAACTCTCAACCGGCGGCCATCGATGCACCGGCCGAGCCTCAAGAGGCCATCCAGGGAGCAGCTGGAGACGCAGCCGGAGACGCAGCTAAAGCCGACACAGGCACAAGTCCCAAGAACAAGAAAAACAAGTCCAAGGGCAAGGACAAATCCAAGGACAAACCCAAGGACAAAGCAGCCAAGAAAAAGGACTAGTGACCTTGGAAGTGACCTTGCTAGCTCTCTTCCTGCCAAGCATCACCACCAGGTTTTTAGTTTGTTGAATGTTCATCGTGAGACCTTTGGTTTTGTAGCGGTCGGTTAGTAAGATGTGTGAGTGCCCTGTTCCGCTTCCAGTTCATTTGTCATTCGTTGAATTTGATCGTTGTAATCTGGGTTAACCAAGGAGGTGCTGATCATCTTGTAAAATATCACGTTATTATAAGAGTGCATGGAAACAGGTAAGTATGCGCTAATCAAAGCTGACTATGAAGCCTGTTTTTTTTAAAAGTAATTTCTGTAGTTTATTTCACGATGCGCGTTAAAAACTCGGTTAACTCAGGTTCTGATCTCACATATTGACGACTGATGGTGTTTTAGTATTTGGCAAAATGAAAAGTGTGTTTCCATTTTATTTAGATTTTTACCAACATTTACATTAAAAAAATTACCCAGTATGAAAATTTCAAAAATGTCCCCAAAGAAAATTGGGGTCGGTTTTGCTAGGTACTAAAGGTCGGGTGACCAGAAGAAAACTTTTTTTTTCGGCTTTATTGAATGCAGCGGTGAAACATAAACCCACAATGTAGTTAGTTCATTCTCGTTTTTAGTCCTCGGTTTTCATTGCCCGTGATTTTGTGTCGTTATTATCAGTATGCATGCTCCCATCAAAGACGAGAAACGGGGCTGGATTAGTGTTATTAAAAGGCATTCAAAATGCCAAAATGGAGATTTCTCGGAACTGGCTTGGCGTTTCAGCAGTTGTTGATTGGGGATCTATGGGTAGGAAGGATTTAATTTTATTTAAAATATTGGTTCATAGTTTGGTAAAATGTTGTACCGTGCCAAAATTCTCTTGTGGCGTAGTTACATAGTATTATTGGACCAAACCCAGACAATTGTATCGATAGAAGTACCTCGTATCCCGCGCTGGTATAGGTCAGTTAAATAGAACCCGTGATCCATGTTCAATATAGTCAAATGTATACGAGTAACTAAGCAGAACTAAATGCAAATGTAATACTGATATAATTATATATATAATGGTACAGTCCTTTTTACAACAATGTTAAACATCCCTGAAGGGAACTGGCATTTACTCTGTATTAAAACTGGGTGGTATAAGAGTAGGGAATGATATACTTATATATGAAGAAGTTGAAAGTGGGTGTTAGTCAATGTGGTGATCATTATAACATTTGCAAGATAAGACATCATGCAAAATATATACACGAAAGACCTGTCTAGCCTTGAGAATAATGAATGATAATATTATTGATATTACATGCTATGCTCCCAGCCGAAAATGTGTATGCATATTCACACAGAGAGGTCTAGACAGAAATGTAACTTATTATAAATGAGTATTGTACATGTTAGTTATTACTGTTATATATATATATACCCTGTTATGGCCAGTGATCAACATACTAAAAGTGTAAATGTCCCAGTAAATGTGCATCTGTAAATGCTTAGTTTGGCATTTGCTTAGGCCACACCAAATAAAAAAGTTGGTCTACGGATTTCCCGCACCATATTTTCGAAAATGGATTTTTTTTTTTTGGAAAAAAAAGTGTCTACAGACTGCTCCCACATCATTTTCTCTCTCTTTTTTGGTGGCATTTTCTGTCATTGTTAGCCAGCAAATATCAGTTTGTAAGAATTAAAAGAATAGATTTTCCCTCAGAATATTTTTTTTCGCCCGTCCCCCCTAATTCGAGGTTGAAATCCATAGACGAAAAAAAATTGGGGGGGGGGGGAATTCGCCCTACCGCACCTATTTTGTGGAAAGCAAAATCCGTAGACCACCTTTTTTTTGGTGTTGCCTTACAGGGGTTGGGGAGGAGTGACGACTGTTCGGGCGAGTATTAAGGAAAATATGGAGACGTGAAAAAGAAGTGTGAATCCGCCGATGCCTGCTGTGTTGTAACAATGTGAATTATAATCAATAAATTCTTGTGAAACCGAGATTATTGTCACTATTGGGAGTTGTCATTTCTATAGTAGAAACCTTCAGGAAAGGTTACTGTAAAACCTCGCATATAAGCTGTGGCTAGTATACTGTATGCGAGTCAGATCTGCAGTGCGGCTTACAGGATCAGCCCAGAGTCGGGCTTATATGCTTATATGCGAGTTTTTGCTGCTATGGTACAGTACAAAGTCGCCATAATCAGGCCCCTGATGCAGCTTATAAGATCGGCCCAAAGTCTAGGTGAGGTTTTTCGGTAGAAACCTTCAGGAAAGGTTTCTTACTTTTAGCTGGATTCCATTACATATAAATACCCGGCCCTGTATGTGCCCCTAGTACTGTTCTGGCACATACTGTTAAGGTATCTTATTTTGCGGTGTACATATTTTTGCGAGTTTATGAATATATGAAAATATGACTAGCGCGAATATCTATCCAGTATAGTGATACAACAACAACTACTGGATTTCAAAATCGGTGCAAAATTGTACTTTTTAGAAAATCCGAAAAAGATTATACATGTCAAAATATCTATGTTTAAAGTACTGTGCAAGTGAACAAGTAAACTTAACTATTTGTTAGCCAGCTGTGGGGCTCAGATTTCTTTCCTGTTTGGAGTTGGCATGCGCAAGCTCCTATTATACCAGGTGCTAACATTGATATCAAAGCGACTAAAATGAATTGAGGTGAAACACCATGAAAGCTATAATAGATTCTATCTACATTTATTCACAGTTCAGCAGGGGTAGACACAAACTTTTTCAGCTGTGGGCCATCCGGGCCCGTAGCTCCAAAAATCTATGGGCCCGGACCTTTAGCTGTGGGTCAGGGAATATAATTCACTTTTTTCAAAGAGAAAATCATATAAATTCCTGATTTACCAATGTTAAAATGACACCAAATTGCTTCATTTCCTCACATTTTTCTCTTTCCAATGGCATATTACATGTCTATACTGATCAGTTATATTCCTATCAAATATCTTCCAAAATTTCCTGTGGGCCACCCGGGCCCATGGGAAGGTAATTCTGAAGAAAACTGTGGGCCCGGACTCAAAATTACGGGCCATTGGCTCCCGGGCCAGCGTTAGTGTCTACCCCTGTTCAGTAGTTATAGGCTCAGTCTCACGACTTTGTAACAATTGGATCGTCTTTGACCGGGTGACGTCTTTGACCGGGAAACGTTGTTATACCATATATTAGACCTATATAGTAAAAAATGGGTGGAAAAAGCCAAAGAATATTTTCACACTGTATGAAATGAAATTGATTTAAAGTGTTTCATATTTATATGTAGCCCCTTTTACATGCATTATAGCATAATGTTATATTTTTTTTCTCTGCCCGGTCAAAGACTTCACTTTCTATTTCATGTGGAATTTGAAGAGCTACACTGTGTTTTGCAATAACCATCCACATCTTTTTACAAATAGTAGAGATATGGGAAAAAATCGAAAAATTAAAAAAGACCTTTTCTAGCCTCCCGGTCAAAGTCGTCACCCAGTTAAAGACGATCCAATTGTTACAAAGTCGTGAGACTGAGCCTATAGTCGTCTGGTTTAAATGATAACCACCGTAAGAACTGACCGTAAGTTCAGAGTTGGTTCTGAGTACATCGGCTGGTCGAGAGAACACGCCCCGGTACACTCGTTAGTCAGTACACATGCACCATAATGGCCCTTTTAAGTGCACCTGCGCTTATGCATTTCAAGTCACTGTTACCCTCTGTGCTTATGTGAGTCATTTTAAAGAGGTTTTCAGAGAATAGATAGAATAAATAGACAGAGGTCCACAATGATCTGTCTGAATGACAGGTTTCTCCGTGAGTGGTACCTTGGATCATATCACACGAGGCGGAGCCGAGTGTGGTATATTCCAAGGTACCAAAAGTGGAGAAACCAGGAATTCAGACTGATTAGAGTGGATCTCTGTGTTTATTTCATGTAATTATTGATGAATTATATTCAAAAACAACATTTAAAGATTGGTTTCATAGCTATTTTAGTGACGTCACCATGGAGAAACAGCCCATGGAGAATGAGCATCAGCTTCTCCACGGGGGTGTGGAGAAGGGCCATGCTAGTACTTCAGCATAGTAATTTTGTTTCTCCACATGAAATGAAGTACCCATGTTCTGAGAGATCTGTACAAAGGAGATATCAGGAGAGGCGGCAACAATGCATGTGTGGTTAAATTCAGAGATCTACAATGCTTCCTAGACCTAGTCATGACACTACCTGTTAGATGGCAGTCAGGTATTGTGACTACCGTAAAACCTCACGTACAAGCCTAATTCATGTATATAAGCCACACCCCGAGTTGAGGCTGATCCTATAAGCTGCACTGGCGATCTGATTCGCGTACTAGCTATGGCTTATACGCGAGGTTTTACGATACCTACAGTATCTGTGAGTGGGTTTAAAACAGCATTGCGACCCAGTTCATTCCACTCTATAACCACCAAATCAGGTCCATTTTAGGACAGGGATTCCTCTGCTTTACAGATTACACTGTGAACTAAAACTCTGTAAGTCCATCGTTTTGTTCTCCATTTGCGTTAAGATAATCACGCGAGAAAATAAACCCGTCAGACACGGAGGTACAGGTACTGTCTCTATCGTTGAGCTCCACGAGGAGATCGGAGCTGATGAAAGACGCTAACATAGCATCCATACTCTCGTACTGCGTGGCTGCGTCCGACACCACCGACACCATACTCATGTTGGTCTTAGCACTGCCTAACGACGGTGTGTTCACCGAGCGAGAGCTGCTCGCCGCGAGCTTCCGACAACCCCGGGGTCGGCTCCCCTTCTTGGCCTTGTGTTGGGACGAGGCGATGGAGTAGGCGACCGGGGAGGGTTGTTCAGCGAGGCGGAGGTTGTCCATACGGAGGCGGTAGGTGTGTTGGGGGGGCGGGGGGCGGTCGTAGAGCTGAACCCGCTTGTTGCCACGGCGACGCACGTAGCGGATACACACCCCTAGGTTAACAAGCAGTAACAAAATGGCCGCCGTGCAGCCGATCGCTATAATCACGTCCACCCACGAGAACTGGGACGCCACCAGCGACTGCAGTACCGTACCGCGTGATGAGTCAGCGATTTTATCCCTACCGAGTGTAGTGTTGGTGTTACCCGGCTGTACTGACCTGTGTCTATCAGGCCTGGATATGAGCACCTCAGGCTGACTGGGGGTGACACCCAGGGCCAGGTCCGACTCTGTATTAATGTCTTTGGCATTTAAATTTGAAAATTCTTGTTCTTGTGGTGGTGAGACTCTATCCTCCTCATGTGTCAAAATAGTCTGAATGAATTTGGTTCCCAGAAGCTGAAAGAAAGGAGACCACTTTTTCTCCTCAGTGTCTACGTTGCCTGTAGTCATAGCTTCAGGCTCTTCTGCGGTCACCGTTTCGAACCGCTCGGGTTCGTTGAGTGACTGGCTCTCCCTGGCATGAGGGTTGCCGTGGGATACCGGGGGCGGATCTCTCCGCCCGACACCACGTAGCGTCATCATACCCCAGAGTGGAGACCGGATGTAGTTAGTCGTTGTACTGACAACTTGCTTTCTAACTGGAGTCCTCACCCTATCTTGAGTTTGAGTTGAGTTCTGAGTAAATCCATAGATATCAGTGACTCCTGGAGGAGGAATAGGGCTGCCCTCAGGGAGCATGGGTCCATGTCCTGACTCCCCACTTTGGTTAGCAAACACACTGGGAACAAACTGATGGGAATCTCCAAGCACCATGAGCTTGTACATGATCCCCAGGAAGAAAGCGATTAGGAAGAACATCTTTGGTAAAACCCACGTCTCGGCAATCATCGGGGGAAATCACGCCGGCTTCCGAGCGTATTTAAAATCCACAGTCTACACATCGATTCTTCTTCATATTTCTAGATTTGTTTCCTATAACAAGGACAAATATTAACAGTATTTTTGAACCAAAGGAAAGCAGATTCAAGTTGAGTACATTCTTATCCAATGCTAATCCTTACTGCTGAAGTTTCCACATTTGTCCCTGATTTAGGTTACGATAAGTCCTTGGCTGACTTCATTTGACTGGATTTGAGCTCCATATGTAACTATGTTGTAAAGTGGTATATGCATCCAAAATGTAAAATATATCTGTATTCAGATTCAATCATCCGACATTCCTAAAATGTCATCAAGGCAACTCCTGTCTGCACCCCTGCACCATGACGTTCTGACGTAGATTGACAAGCTCCAGCCACAATTCCCTACTTTCACCATACATCTGTTTGGAGAGTGGTCACTGCACATGGGCAGTAGGTAACAATCTCTCAGGTCATTAAATCTATAAATGGTGTCTCTGAGTCACAGGTGATGGCCAGTATACAGACAGCTACATGGCAACCTGTTGATGGCCAAATGAGGTGGTGTGTAAGTTTATATACCGGGGTATCTGTAATTGCCTTTGGAGGACAAACAATTTTAACCTGCGGAGGGGTGGGAGAATCCTCTCCTCAGATGTCATTACAAATTTTCACCACCCCTTAAGCATCTGTTTTATATAAAAGAAATATTAAAAAAACGCCAGTACATAACTGTGTAAAAGGGCATGCACAAACAATAATGGATCAATTCCTAAGTGATGTCTTATGTTTCTGGCTAAGCAGAATGATTTATACCAGCGTGTTCTGGAGGAAAATCCCTTCACATAACCTGAAATGCCTCCCTGAAAGTGCAGCTGATGCCAAAAGGCAGCAGGTCTCTGTGCAGCTGATGGCAGCAGGTCCCTGTGCAGCTGATGGCAATGGGCCTCTGTACATATGATGGCAGTGGGTCTCTGTGCAGCTGATGGCAGCTTGTAGCAGATCTCTGTGCAACTGATGGCAGCATGTAGCAGGTCTTTGTGCAGCTGATGGCAGAAGGGCTCTGTGCAGCTGATGGCAGCAGGTCTCTGTGCAGCTGATGGCAGAAGGTCTCTGTGCAGCTGATGGCAGCAGGTCTCTGTGCAGCTGATGGCAGAAGGTCTCTGTGCAACTGATGGCAGTGGGTCTCTGCAGCTGATGGCAGCATGTAGCAGGTCTCTCTGCAGCTGATGGCAGCATGTAGCAGGTCTCTCTGCAGCTGATGGCAGCTTGTAGTGGGTCTCTGTGCAGCTGATGGCAGCTTGTAGTGGGTCTCTGTGCAGCTGATGGCAGTTTGTAGCAGGTCTCTCTGCAGCTGATGGCAGCATGTAGCAGGTCTCTCTGCAGCTGATGGCAGCAGGTCTCTGTGCAGCTGATGGCAGCTTGTAGTGGGTCTCTGTGCAGCTGATGGCAGCAGGTCTCTGTACATATGATGGCAGTGGGTCTCTGTGCAGCTGATGGCAGTGGGTCTCTGCAGCTGATGGCAGCATGTAGCAGGTCTCTCTGCAGCTGATGGCAGCATGTAGCAGGTCTCTCTGCAGCTGATGGCAGCAGGTCTCTGTGCAGCTGATGGCAGCTTGTAGTGGGTCTCTGTGCAGCTGATGGCAGCTTGTAGCAGGTCTCTGTGCAGCTGATGTAGCAGGTCTCTGTGCAGCTGATGTAGGTCTCTGTGCAGCTGATGGCAGCATGCAGCAGGTGTCTTTGCACATGATGGCAGCATGTAGCAGGTCTCTGTGCAGCTGATGGCAGAAGGTCTCTGTGCAGCTGATGGCAGAAGGTCTCTGTACATATGATGGCAGTGGGTCTCTGTGCAGCTGATGGCAGCTTGTAGCAGGTCTCTGTCCCGGGTCTCTGTGCAACTGATGGCAGCAGGTCTCTGTGCAGCTGATGGAAGGGGGTCTCTGTGCAACTGATGGCAGAAGGTCTCAGTGCAGCTAATGGCAGCCAGTTTCAGTGCAGCTAATGGCAGCCAGTTTCTGTGCAGCTGATGGCAGCATATACTGCAGAAGGTCTCGATAGACTAGGTGAGATTCTCTGCAGCTCTTACCGCCATGTAGCCGCATGTATCCGGTCTGCTCCTCACCATAGACCCTGTAGCAGCATTCCCTGAGGGTGTAGGACGCCACCTGCCGCGTGTTGTTGGTACCTGACGTCATGACACCTGGTGGACGTCAAGGACATAATTGTGGACGCTACGTCACGGTGAGTGCTGCCCCCTGGCGGTGTGCACAGGTGGCGCCACCTCCCAGCAGCGTCTGACAACTTGATGAGGGTGAGGGAGTCGTCATTTATCTATTACAGGAGGGGGGTGGTGAAATCTCCCGCTGAGGTGCGATCATTTTTGCCCTATAGTAATGCAGAGGCATTTTTGTTGCTAAAAGTGGGGCATAATCATTTATTTCATGGCGGATACAATGATCACTATGCTTAAGTACTAGAAATCCCGTATCCCATGCCCCCCATGGGATACAATGTTCCTGTATCACATGGCCTATGACATCATCATTTATTCAAATTCTTATGGCCATTTATATGCAATTTAACATATTTTTAAGGTTAAAAACCATGAAATAAAGGCAAAGGCCCATGGTCAGAGAATTTTTGGTATCGTTCCCCCCTCGGTGGGGCTGGGGCGCATCCCACTCAGCCTGCGGCTTTGTGGGATACTGCCCCAGCCCCACCGAGGGGGGAACGATACCAAAATATCCTCTGGCCATGGGCCTTTGTCTATTGAGATTTGAAGGTGTTCTTTTTTATGTCGCGAAGAGCTCAGGGGCCTCAATTTGTACATTTCATGTTGTTTTTTTTAGATTTGTCACTTTGATCCCAGCCTCTTGAAGGGTCCAACCTTTTTTTATCACCCTCCCTCCCTACTCTCAAACTCAACTTGGAAATTGAAAATTGAGACGATTCTGACGATTCTGGACTGGGGATGTGGATGGGATCCCCCCCTCCCCTTATTATGTTTAGAATTAAGTACTCCCTAAATGGCCATGGTGTGGAAAAGGAAAATGCAAAGCCAAGTTACACATGAGTTTGGATGGCCAAGTTACACAAAGTATATTCACTGCCATGGCCTACACACCCAAAATCTACAAATCCAAAATGAAAAGAAAAAGCATAGAAATTTGACCTGCCAAACCCAACACCAAACACCAGATTCAAGCTATTATTTGTGGGAGTGGGTGGGTTGGCTGAAGAGAGTGGGAGGGGTTGGGGGGAGAAACCGTTAAAGACGTGGCTTCTACGTGAATCAGAATCAGAAGGGTGCGGCGTATATATGGTTTTTGAAGTACACTTGTGGCCAAAATCAGGTGCGGCTTTCATGCAGGTCCGGCTTCTAGGCAAGGTTTTACAATGAGGTCTGTCTGTCTTATAGAATCTAGGAGGAGAGGCGGGGGTGGGAGGCGTTGAGTGAGAATGTGACATGGCTCATCAATGCCTATTTAAGGATGGCATGTCGCTAAAGCTTGACGTCATGATGCACCAATGTATCATGACGTCCAATTTGTCGTCATGATGCACCAATGCAACCCGGTGAGTAACTGGCCGGTGCTGCATCATGCCGACCCTTCCGAACTATCTCAACCTCGTAGTTACTCGCCAGGGCTGCATTCATGCATTATGACGACAGATGGCATAATGCATTATGCCATCCTTAAAGGGTTACTACACCATACAGCAGGGTAGCAGCTGTTGGTTGTCTGCCTGTCTACGTGAGGTGTAAGTGTCACTTGTTAATTACAGCTACAACTGACACACCTCATTAACCCTTTAGGGAGTGATCGTTTTTAAAAGATTGACTTTTGATTAACATCACAAATGACTCAGGGTCATGCTGATAAAGTGATTGAATTGATGGACTAAATACAGAAATATCATTTCAGGAACAATGAATTGTTTGTCAATTCTGAGAGCAGGGATGTATTCCTGGGTCAAAACTTCCCTCAAATCATGTGTCACACTAGTATGTTATCATATTTCAGCAGAGCAGGTGGGTGTGGGCGAGACGGTGGGTGTGGGCAAGCTGGTGGGTGTGGGCATCAGCGCCTGGCAGCACATAACTGCCGTTTAAGTCTCAGCCAAAAGGGGAGTTGATCGGAGCGTTAGCAGCGACACCATCTCCGTTTCTGTCTGTCGGCCGCAGGGCGGCGTGTGCTACAGATGATTAACTCCCCCCAGTCAATTATCACTGCCTATATGTCTAGCAGAGGGGGGAGGGGGGTACTCAGATATCCATGTAGTCTTTGTTGCGATATACATTGCATTGTCAGTGCAAAGTGAATCAGGGTTATCTCTGTTACACAAATAATAGTGAGTATCCTCCCCTGTAAATCACCTCTATATGTCTAAAAAAAAGCGTCTCACCTTCCCCTCCCATAGAGATAGCATTGGTTGTCACAAGTATCTGTCCACACATTAAAATAATTTAAGATAATTCAAGATACTGGAAGAGAAATATCAAAAAAAGGTCTTACAAAAAATATCTCACTTGGTATTACAAGATATCTCCCGTTGACTTTGCACTGGAGTTGTGTGGGCTGTAAAGTAGACATACAGATTATTCTAGTACTTGAGAGTTTAATTTTTCGGAAACACGTTTTCCTGATTTTTGTGACATATTTTAAATTGCATATTTGGAGGGGTTGGGATAGGATATTTGCAATATTCTTGGGGTATCATCTAGGGGAGCGTCAGATTGTTCAATATCATTTGTCGATATGTCTATAGGAAGAACATTTCCTAATTAAAATCCACTCTAAAGTTGAGTGATTGACTATCTTGAAATACCTCCTCCAAACCGTCGTATAATTATCACTCCCTTAAGGGCAGCACAGTACTTTAATAAGATATGCACTTTATCATCATGATGCACAAATGAAGGCCTTGTGAGTAACTCGCCAGTTCTGCATTCAAGCATCATGCCGGGTTAATACACCCTCCTCAGGAGTTGACATGATGCATTTATATAGCCCTGGCGAACACTCGCCAGGGCTGCCTTTATGCATTTAATATGGCGACAAAGTTCATGTCACATTAAAGCAATATGCGGCCTACAAAGGGTTTACATAGACATGAGCGATGTAAAAAATCAATATACACAATTTGAGGATCTAGACACACCTTTGCAGTTCTATATGGGACTAGCACATCCTGGTACCTCAAGTAGTCAGGGGCTTAACTCCATCTCCTTATCAGGCTAATCCCCTCTCCTCACACCTTGAACAAAGGGGCTGATAAGAAATTTTCCCATGATGCACTGTTCTGGAGTCAGGGGCCTAACCACACGGCATTGCTCTGAGCCAAGATGGCGGCCCCCATAGCCTAATGCGCTAGTCCCGTATAGTCTTGAGTTTCGCTACATCAGGGGGTTTTCGTGCAAAAGGGGTCCACCCCAGACTTCAAACTTATCACCACCGATCCCTATTATGCACAGAAACGAGTTCTTTTTTTGCTAAAAAGGGACATTCTTTGGTCCCCCTTCCTCAGAGCTCCAAAGCCCCAGGATCCCCTTATATTAATAAATAGCCATCCCCTAAAAATTTCATTTTATTTGGATTCTCAGTGTTCACTCAGAGTGCACGTCACTGTTGGTATCTTATCTGTGAGCAGTGTTCTCACAGAATCATTCATTGTCCATACAACTGATAAGGACATTTCCTTGCTCGGAGCATTCTGTCCCATCTTAATGCAAGTCATTTATCTACATGGATAACGCGGAAGTAGATAACCTAAACGTGATGCACATAAACTGAGCTACAATAAAATCGACAAGGTGACATGTCTATTTTCGGGACCATGTTTTAAACCCATCGACAAGGGAGTACTGGGACAAGGGATATTTCTTAAAATCGAAACGGAACAACTACCATACCGTCGCGATAAAACGCCTAGTCTTGAAAGAGCGCCGGGGGTATAGGGGTCTCCAAACATGTCTTAAACACTAAGACAAGACCTTGAATAAACCCGTCTCGTATTTATAAGCGCTGAGGTTACAGTCCCTCCAAATTAAAGAGCGCCCCGGTGCTTTATTGCGACAGTACAATATTTATCAAAAAAGACATTGGCCTTCAGGCAATGGACAGGTGGCACAGCCCCCCGCGCCGTCTGGGCCTCTCAGATACTGAAGGGAGGGAAAGCGAAATAGCTAGCTTCAATGATGATGAAGGCACTTTCTGTGTGTGTATGTTGTCCTTTATTACTGCTAGTATTACCATTCTCAGTTCTAGTTACATTGATATGGCACTAGGGGTGTATACTATTGTGGTAAGTTAACTGCCTCTACCCTTTATTGATGACATGTCGCTAAAAGGCGACATTTACCGGGATGATGCACCACTGTAGCCCCGGCGAGTAACTCGCCTTGGCTGCATTAGTGCATCATGCCGACCATTCGGGAGTGTTGCAACCCCATAGGGTCGGCATGATGCTTGAATGCAGCCTTGGTGAGTTACTCGCCAGGGCATGATACATAAATGAAGTATGCCATTCCTAAAGGGTTAGCAACAGTATCAAAACACGCGTTCAACAGGTAGAGATAACAATCTCCAGCTTCTATACTATAATCTATTTCCATAACAAAGATATTGTTCATGATTGTGTTCTCTTTTCTATAAATATCGAATCTGTACACATATACTTTGGGTGTATTAAATACATCACATATATCTTATGTTCTAATTCTACCCTAACTGACCACTTCACAGCAAGTGCAAAACGTATCTATATTTTCTATAACAATTCTGACCAAGTCAGAAGCAAATCACAACCAACTATCTGAGCTATTCTTGCTGTATATCATACATGTATGTAGGCTCCCCGAACGTACATCTATTACATCTAGAATATCAGGAAACATAAATGCAAATCATCAAGATTTTTAAAACCTCATTTGACATACTGAACTTATCAGTGTACTCAAGTTGTAATATTCCATATCATATTGTGAGGTACATACATGATGGGTGCTTGTGTGATACGACATTGATAACTTAAGATGGATAACAATCCTATCTATACAGAAAGGCTACTGCAGTTTTATTGGGTCTAGGTGGGACTGGGCTAAAATCCCCTTCTCTTTTTTTCTCCCATATATATATGCAGCTCTGAAACGCAGGTCCATGTATACATTGTACTATTTTTGTAAATAGCCAATAAAGCCAAAAAAAGGGGTTTGTTTCAGGTCACCCGACCGACCCTATCAAAACAGGGCCGACCCTACTTTTTTTTAATGCAATTTTGAAGAAATGTTCTCATTTTAACCTTTTTTGGGTCAATTTTAGGGTATTCTAAACAGTTGGCTGGTACATTCATGTTAAAAAGAAAAAGTAAAAAAAAAGAAAGAAATTCCGACCTACCGACCCTACATTTTCCTCCCATGTTACCTGAAACAAACCTTTTTTTGGGCCTAAGCCTACGTCAACCTAGGCTTGGTAAGCCATAGACATTATGACAGTAATCGTGATGTGCAGACACCTGTCGTTTACTACTCGTGCTGTCTAGTATGCCATCGGATATATATAAATCCTACAACCAGATACAAAAACATATGGCCTCATGATTGGTGGTTATAAATTATTATTCTTTCCTGGATAAATATAATCTCCATGTAAGACTTTTATACCTTTATAAACGCAGGTGGTTTACTCAAGTTTTTCAAACGTCAAGAATATTTTGTTCCCATTTAGCAGCATTTTGTTCAACATCGTATTACTCAAAGATACGTCGCTTATTTACGCAAAACTCAGAACTTGATACATGGAAATATTAAATATGAAACTCGAAATGATAGGGGTATACACTTCAAATTTTCAAAATTATTGGTTGTGTAGGAGTTTATTTGTTTCCATTCCCTGAGTTTACTTGTATTTTAAAACGCTGGCTGGTTTATTTGACTTTAAATAGATTACGATGTAAATGTACCAAACTACACTATAAAACTAGTACTCACATCAAATGGAATTAAATCCCTAAATAAGCTTCCCGGATATAGTTCCCTATTCTGTTTAGTTTACAAGAGACTTTGTGAATTTACATTATTATCATTCTGGATAGTAAAAGGTTATATTTTGCCAGCATCGTACCAATAACATTAGGTTGTGTAATAATGCAGTATACTTTCAAACCCCCTTTATGTGGCGAAGTGTTAGTGGTGATTGTGATACGAGACTTACCAATATCTAAGCAAATGTTCACGTATACTTGCTAAGCACCTTGGTTGTAGCTGTGGGTAACTTATGGCCATAGGACCAAAATACTGTAGTGTCATTGCCAGTGTGTGCACGCATTTGATACTATATATCATATTGACTTACACATGACAAAATATACCGGTAGTCATTAAACATCACATGAGAAATCGTTTATGTTAAAATCACTTTGCTAGACTGGGGTATTATAACCTATCGTAAAACCTCTTGTAGTAGCCGTGGCTAATGCGCCAGTGCAGCTTATAGGATCGACCCAAAGTCTAGGTGCGGCTTATACGCTATCGTTACCGTACCGTCGCGATAAAGCGCCTGGTCTTGAATAAGCGCCGGTCTTGAATAAGCGTCGGAGTGTAGGGGCTTCCAAATGCTTCTTAAGCACTAAAATCGTGACCTTGAATAAGCTCCTGTCTTGTATAAGCGCCTGGGTAAGAGCCCCGTCAAATTGAAGAGCGCCCCGGCGCTTAATCGCGACGTTACGGTAGCCTTATACGCCAGGTTTTACGGTAATAGTTACCTTTACAAATAAAGTGATAGTGAGAAACACCTCATTAAATCTAAAGCCATGTGTTAAGAGTGCTTACTGCTCTCTAACGGTTTTTCTTGACTCTTGTTACAGAGGGGACTAATGTTCTTAAGGCAACCTTAAAAAGTTGGTAAATAGATTTAACTCAATTTTTTCAAAGTGTGAGCGAGCGAAATTATAAAAATATTTCTTTCGGCCAATTAGATTTTGTACATCAAAAAGTGGATTGTCAAGCATGCGACAATTTTTAATGATTCATTTTTAACCCACTAAAATATTCTCAATTTTTGAAAACAGCGAAATTCGTTGACAAAAATCTCGTTTTTCAATTATAAAGAAAATTTGCATTTCCGAGATACGCGAAATCCATTGACCAACTTTCTGGTCGTTTGGCCCAATCTACATAAACCTCATATTAAACAAATAGTCGATAATGTACACATAGAATACTGAGCGGAACTATGGATAGCACTAAACCTCATATTAAATACAAGAACTAGAGCTCCCTTAAGCAACATCATTTACATCATATTAACAATGATAACACGGATCCTTATATCAAATATCACAAATTCGGCACCCAGTCTTCTTCAACCACTGTTTCCGTTCATGACATGGTAAACTGGAATTTAAACAAGCCGGCTCTGCCTCAGTCAATCACCGGCAAATAGTCGCTGGTATGTCAGCGTCTTGTGAAGGGTTGTGTTACTACAGTAAATTCTAGCATAGAAGCCGCTATTACCATTACCCTATTCGACGTAATATGGCCCTCCCCCTAATAAGCGACCCCCCTCCCTCCATTTTAAAGAATTTGTCCAGGATTTTATTACAAATCTTCACACCTGTGTGAAACATGAGCACTTCACACCTGAAGGTGTTAAGACCAAGCCAAGTGTGAAGTCATAGGGGTGAGTAGAAGCCTTGTTGATGCCACAGGGTAGGCAAGTAGTCTATGTATATGAGTCATGGGGGGGGGGGGTGGCGCTTATTAGAATGAATATTTGAGGCTCATTTAATATTCAACTTAAAATAGTTTTTTAAGCGCCCAGGGCGCTTATTACATCGAATACGGTATTCACAAATAAAGAGCTTAAAATGCGCGAATATCCACAAAACGATGTGTCCTTCCCCTGACTCTCCAGGTATGTGTCGGACTCCAGGTGACTCTACCCTATACTAATACATGACTCTTGTGTCAGGCTTCATGAGGACTTTGTGCGTGTCTTGTAGAGTTTGGTCAGCTTGATGACCCTGGAGGTGAGGGGGTTGACCACGTGCTCCAGGACCTTGACCCCGTCCATGTAGGGCTGCAGGGCCGCCGGGATCTCCACCCGGCCGTCCTGGTGGGAGAAGAAGGGGGAGGGTTAGAGTCAGAGATTTAGGTTTTAAAGTTTTATTCATTTTCATGATATTTGATAAAACTTACCATTTATAAGTACAATTATACTCCATTGGCTATTAACAGTAATTACAGGATAATTAGATTTTAAACATGACGTTACAGTTTTGTAACGGTCACGGAAAAATCATCTGGAGAAAGCGGGACTCGAACCCACGATCCTCAGATCACGTAACCTGCTGCTCTACCAACTAAGCTACTTCCCCGTCTGACAATCTGGCCGCGCTGTACGTTACTGGATCGGTATAGTACAGAGGGGAGCCGATTACCCAAGTGATATTGAGTGCTTCTCACCAAGGCACGGGGAATCCGACCCCTACAGTTTTATCCATTTTCATGGTATTCAATAAAACTTGCCATAATTACAATTGTACTCCATTGGCTATTAACAGTAATTACAGGATAATTAGATTTTATATATGACGGAATTGAAGTATATGTCTACTACACAATTAGAGTTTTGTGGTCTTATAGGTTGGTTTCGCCAGTTACCAGCCCATCTGGCGTATCTACTGATACTCGTGCTTGGCATAGGTATGATCGTATCTATGAGGTTCAGGATGATGATATGAAGTCTGAGAGAACAGTTTACTCATATAAGTCAGGGATCAGATCAGATGCCACTAAATCGTCCTCAAAAAGTAGGAAATCTTAGAATGTTGGTCAATTTTCTGTAGGAAACAAAAATGATTCAATACAGAAATCCGAGAAGAAAAGTAGGATTTCCTTCAAAAGTAGGAAAGGTGATATCTCTGTAGCTTTACACGTCGCACATCACAATAGAAATTGTGGTATTTTAATACAAGAATATCAAAGTGCTCACAAAAAAGTCAGCCCCTTTTAGGGCTGCATAATGCATTAATGCATCATGCCCTTTGTTGTCATGATGCATGAATATTAGTTACTCGCCAGGGCTGCATTTATGCATCATGCTGACCCTATGGAGTTGATATAGTCCTGAAAGGATCATCATGATGCACCAATGCAGCCCCGGCAAGTCACTGGCCGAGGCTGCATTGGTGCATCATGATGTCATATTTTAGAAACATGTTCTTAAAGGGTAAAGGGTTAAACTGTCCTCACCTCCAGTTGGTTGTTCTCTACAATAGCCATGATCATGCGCGGTATGGCACAGGCCGTCCCGTTTATCTGTAAAAGTCAACGCAAAGGGAGAATAACTTTTTTGGTTTGGCTTACCGTATTCGACGTAATAAGCGCCCTCCCCCTAATAAGCGCCCTCCCCCCTTTTGGAGCATTTTTAGACTACAACAAAGACTCAAATCTCACGAATCTGGAGACAAATAAACTCTTAGGTACTAAAACGCCATAAAAATATTTTTTTACGTCGAATACGGTATTTGACTGGGAATTTTTTTTTACAGACAGGAAAGAAAGATAGTTCCAAAGAAGCATATGAGCTTGTTTTGGTACAGAAATACAAAAAAACAAAGGCAGGGTGAATCTCCCCCAAAAAAACAGCAATCATGGAATATATAGTCCAGTTTTCGCTCGTCTTGTGCATATTACAGTATCGCTTTCTTAATGTTAATGTTTGACATACAGATTCATCATACAAATGCCATTTATGTTGGTGTTACGGGTATAAAGTAAAGTCAACCTCATTGGGCTTTCAATCATCGAGACGACTACCTTTATTGCAATCAATGCTGGATTCAATTTATAACAATAAAAGATAAAACTTTTCTTTAAAAATCCATGTATGTATGTAACTTACAGTGTGTGCGTGTTTAGCCGTGTCGTCCTGCCTATACTTGATACCCAGACGCCGGCTCTGGTAGTCCATACAGTTAGACGTGCTAGAAATCTAACCACAAACAAAGACAGTTATTGTCTATATCAACCTATCATTGCCAGCAATGGTACTAGATAGAGTAGTCTATTTATTTTCATTAGTCTAATCGCCTTTCACCCTTTGAGGGCCGCATATTTCTTAAATACATAAAAAAATAAATTAAAAAATTACATTATGCCCTTTAATATCACCATGCTACAAGAATGCAGCCATGGTAAATAACTTGCCAGTGATGCATTCATGCATCATGGCTACTCTTTGGGAGTGCATCAAACGCATAGGGTCAGCATGATGCTTGAATGCAACCATGGCAAGTTGACTCGCCAGGGCTGCATTTATGCATCATGATTAACCCTGTGGGGCTACATAGTGTTTTAATGCATTATGTCCTTGGTCGGCATGATGCATGAATGCAGGGCTGGTGATGCAGCTATACAGCCCTGGGGAGTATACTCACCAGAGTTGCATTAAGGCAAGGGGCATAATGCATTAAAGCACTATGCAGGCCTTGAAGGATTAAATCGTTATGCGGCTTTTTAAGTGTTAAGACCCTGTATTGTCTCACCTCTCCCCAGAACTGTTTGGCGGGCATCCATGTTTCCATGTCATACTTTCTGTAGGCTGGAGCACCGAGTTCCTGACTCGCCATGTCCAGGATTCTGAGAAAAACGAGAAACAATACAAGAACAAAAACTACTGTATTAGTTCGGAGTAATCTATGGTTTATGAGGTTGAGTCTCTCACACATGGGTAACAGTGTTTTATCTCTGTTATTGAACCACAATAAACTATTGTTTAAGCTTGACCATCATGGTTGAAGTGAGGCCAAAAGCACTTTTGGATATAGTTCAGTTTTCATTCGCAAGAAGGCTTTTAAGGGCTGAGACTCAGCTCTTACTGGCACAAGACAAGGTGAATATGTTGTAGCTGGACAATGCTCATGGTCCCCTGTCCAAACACTGCTGCCCTCTGGAGGAACTGTTATTTTAGTCTATGTATAAAAAATCCTGAACTTATTTCCTGACAGCCCAGCTTTAAAGTCACTCCACTGTCGGGTGGGATATGGTCGGGCTAAATCACGCACCCCAAAGTCTTGCGAAGAACCGCGGCTTGGAATCGAATCAGAACCAGCTTTAATTTGTTACCAAACATGCCATTACAAGGTGCGGCTTACACAAGGATTTTTAGATGTATTTATCGTACTGAAATACTACAATTAAACCCGAGATTCGACTTATACATTGTAGAATTCTCCCAAGTTAAAGGGGCCGCTCATATGATGGTTCGGCTTATATACGAGACTCTACAATATGCAGCCTTTAGTGGTTAAAGCGCCTACCGCAAATTCTCGCGTATAATTAAGCCTAACTCGCTTATAAGCGATCCTATAAGCCGTACTGGCGATCTGAATATGGTAACTTTTATTACTGTACTATGATGGCTAAATTCGCGTATAAGCCGCACCTTGACCATGGGCCGATCCTATAAGCCGAAGCAGCGATCTGACCCTCTTACTAGCTGCGGCTTATATAAATACATGTTCTACGTGAGAATTTGCGGTACCTGAAGTGCAGACTGAGGTCGGAGAAGAGCGTCTTCTGGACACCTACCTGAAGAGCGACTTCTGGACACCTACCTGAAGAGCGACTTCTGGACACCTACCTGAAGAGCAACTTCTGGACATCTACCTGAAGTGCAGACCGAGGTCGGAGAAGAGCGACTTCTGGACACCTACCTGAAGAGCGACTTCTGGACATCTACCTGAAGAGCGACTTCTGGACATCTACCTGAAGAGCGACTTCTGGACACCTACCTGAAGTGCAGACCGAGGTCAGAGAAGAGCGACTTCTGGACATCTACCTGAAGTGCAGACCAAGGTCGGAGAAGAGTGACTTCTGGACACCTACCTGAAGTGCAGACCGAGGTCGGAGAGGAGCGACTTCTGGACAAGAGCGACTTCTGGACACCTACCTGAAGTGCAGACCGAGGTCGGAGAAGAGCGACTTCTGGACATCTACCTGAAGTGCAGACCAAGGTCGGAGAAGAGTGACTTCTGGACAAGAGCGACTTCTGGACACCTACCTGAAGTGCAGACCGAGGTCAGAGAAGAGCGACTTCTGGACACCTACCTGAAGTGCAGACCGAGGTCAGAGAAGAGCGACTTCTGGACACCTACCTGAAGTGCAGACCGAGGTCGGAGAATAGCGACTTCTGGATACCTACCTGAAGTGCAGGCCGAGGTCGGAGAAGAGCGACTTCTGGACACCTACCTGAAGTGTAGACCGAGGTCAGAGAAGAGCGACTTCTGGATACCGAGCACCTCATCGAGCAGCTCCTCACTCTCCATCCCTGTCTCCTGTGACGTCACGCCAAACGACTCCACCTGGTGGGGGAAGGGGCAATCATGATTGTATTTAATTTGTCATGATTTATTTCCTACATATCTGAATTCGAATTATGCATGCGATAAACTCAGGAGGGTCTCAACACCATAGGGTCGTCATGATGCATGAATGCAATACTGGCGCGTTAATCACAATTCAAAGGGGTTAGGGAGTGCTCATTTTTTAACAACAGGGGGGGGGGGGGGGCGGTGAGATTTCGCGCGTAGCGCGCGAAATTTCGAAATTTTTTACCCCCCCGGCAAGCCGAAAATCGCGCGCGTTCGCGCACCTTTGTAGCATAGTAACGCGCAGGCTTTTTCCCTCAAAACAGGTGGAATTTTTTTGCCCCCCCCCCCCCAAGAGGGGTCTTAATTCTTAACCCCCCCCGGTCAAGGGGTCCAAATTTTTTACCCCCCCCCCCAAAATCCACCACCCCCCCGCTGTTGTTAAAAAATGAGCACATTAAAGCACTATGATGGTTAATTGGGAAGGGGGAAATGTCATGATCGATTTACACAGTGTTATTGTATATTACAATATCAAAAATAAATTAAATTAAACAAATCAAATATAACTTTTTAATATTTTTCATTCAATCAAATTATTAGTTCAAATTCTCCGATGAGGACCCGAGCTTTATTCTACACTAGATGGGGCTTCAAGTAGTCCAGGTAAACGCGATCCCAGTTTTCATACATGTTTTCACACCTGTAGAAGAAGTTGAGTGAATCAATTTGAGTGTTTGTCGACTATAATAACAGTATAGTAACCTGCTGTGCGTACCTTAGTGAACTGGTGCACCCTGTAGATGCCTTCCTCTACGTCTGACGTCTCGGCCCGGAAACACCGACTCACCGTCATCACTCTGAAGGTCAAGGTCAAGTTGAGTCAACAATTAAAGCTTCACTCTCACCACTAACACTTCATCACATAGTAGACTAAAACAGTAGCATACAATTATTGGGGCTCAAAAATAAATTTACTTAAAAACGAGTCAGGATGTTCACAAATAATATACCGGTACTTCCTTTCCTAATATAAATCCCATAGTTGGGTCACGCGGGATCCCTTTCTGACCTATTAGGGAGTGTTCATTTATTAATTACAGGGGGGGGGGTGGTGAGATTTCGCGCGGAGGGGTGAAAATTTTTTACGCCCCCCCCCTCGAGAGCGCGTGTAACGTTTCGCGCCCTCCTCGCCGAAGGCGCCGAAAATTTTTCGCCCTCCCCCCCTTTGAACTATAGTAACGCGCGGGCTTTTTGGCTAAAAAGGGGCTTAAATTTTTACGCCCCCCCCCCCCTCAAGAGGGGTCAGAATTTTTTACGCCCCCCCCCTCAGAAGGGGTCGGAAATTTTTACGCCCCCCCCCCCAAACCCACCACCCCCCCCCCTGTAAATAATAAATGAACACTCCCTTATGACCCAAGAATCACATTCGATTGACCTCCATCCTCTCAATACTATAAGTTTTAAGAACACATTTAAGTAAGATTTAGAATGTGAGGAAAAGTAGGATATAACCACTTTAAATAAAGTTTCTCAATTACATGTAGTCCTATGCTCACAAATATCACCTTTCTATTGATTTAATGAGGTCGAACTTACTTTTTCGGGAGCCCGTTTGCTTCCAACATTTGTCCCAGGAACATTCCTACAGAAGCAATTTGATAATTTATGAATACATGCACTGTTTCACACCCGATTGAAAACTACCATATCATACCGGGACGTCATTCCATGCGGTGGAGCTGTTACCCTCGGGCTATACAACTCATGATTATTCCAGTTGCTATTCAAGTACTTCAAGCATATTAATACGATAAATTTCAAGACCCCTGTAACGCATGTACCCATCCAACAGGGATAAAAGTTACCTATCTCAAAAAACTTGAAATGTTCAAAGTTAGGCCCCTGAATAAAAGAATACGGGTCTTTGTGACATGAGAAAAACCTTGAAAGCAGGTAAAAACTTTTATCTCGCTAAAGTTGTCAGCAGTGTACTGACCTGCTAGAGGCATCTCGCCGGTGCCGGCTAGCGCCATGTCCCCATGCCGGGCCGGGTCCAACTTGTACACCTGGGTGCGCTCTCCGGTCGTCTTGAACCCACACCGCTCCTAACAAGACAAGGTCAGGGTTCAGGTACCCAGGTTTCATTTTCTACTTCAGATTGGTAATATTTATCATTTAACAAGACTCTGAATTATACATGTAGTAAAAGAAAGCGGCTTTTAAGAATTTATAACAAGTGAGCAGATTCTGAGAAAAAATACAGCGCTATAGCCATTTACACAAGAGAATCCATTCGGTCATGCGAAATTCCAGCATTAACCAAATAGATCAACTAGCTTGACTGAATTAATTAATGGGTCACTGTAAATTCTCGTGTATAAGCCTAACTCGCGTATAAGCTGCACTCCGACTTTGGACTAGTTCTATGAGCCACACCGGCAATCTGATTATGGAGACTTTTAGTACTGTACCATAGTAGCAAAAAATTCGCTTATATAAGCCGTGCCCTGCCTCTGGGTCAATTACATAAGCCGCACAGGCGATCTGATTCACATACTAGTCGCGGCTTCTATGCGAGAATTTACGGTACTTACGACAACGACAA